>OZ022402.1:6870000-6908468 GCA_963989295.1 Ametastegia equiseti | reverse complement strand
AGCTTTGATCACGGAAACTGGCATGTGATGAAACGCCTCCATCTTTTTATACCCGTGACTTTTAATCACGCCTATAGATTATAAGTGAGCTTAGATTCTTGAAAAGCCTCATTTTCTTTTTGGATTTTACGGATCATCATGAATCAATGCACAAGAAAAAAAAAATAAAAAATTTTGGTAGATAGTCAGATTCCCTCTGCAATAATTTGCCGAAAATTTGATGGGAATTTGTTAGCAGAGGAGATTTTATTTTATTTTTATTTTTTTTTTTTTTGAGCATCGAATTTTAAAACGGATCGTTCGATTTAATCCTGGATTAAAAATTTGAGAAATTTGGAACATTGAGTAGATGAAGACGTGGAAGTAAAGGAGATTTCAGTCTGTTTATTGATAAAATTGAGTGTCGATGAAAGTTGAGGAATTTATTTCAAAGCCTGCAGCTATCCGATTGAGAAACCGTTAGAATATTGGCGATTTTAAATCGTTGAAATAGCTGCCGGTTATTGAATCGTGATTTTTTTGCTATCATCTCGAATTCACCTCTGCAAACTGGTATTTCAGATCCTAAGAATCGAATAAATTTTAATTCATTATTATTCGAAGTGAAGGTGGGAGAAGAACCGGCTTACAAAAATGCATTGTGACAAAGAGAGTCACATTCCGTCTGCTAAAATTTTCCGAAAATTTGATGAAAATTTTTGAATTGGAAAAACATAAAGGAGATTTTTTGGAGTATCGAATATTTGGGCCCTTAAATATTCAAAGCAAATCGTTCGATTCAGATGAAATTCAATTCTGGAATAAAGATTTGAAAATTTTGTAACCTTGAGCAAATGAAGTAAAAGTATAAAAGGAGATTTCAGTCCGTTGATTATCGATAAAATTAAGTGTTGATAAAACTTGAGAAGTATATTTCAAAGCCAGCTATATCCGATCGAGAATCTGTTAGAAAATTGGCGATTTCACTGAATCGTTGGAATAGCTGCTGGTTATTGAATCGTTATTTTTTTCTATTATCTCGAATTCACCTCTGCCAACTGGTATTTGAGATCCTAAGAGTGAAATAAATTTCAATTAATTGAAATTCGAAGTTGAAGGTGTGAGAGAAAAACCGTCAGTTTCTTTTATGCTGCAGAGCCTCGGGGGCTACTCCTGCGAATAATTTCTAAAAGGATTTCTGCTCTGCAGGGTGCAGTCAGCTTAGAATCAGCAGTAGGTATAGAAGCTGTTTAAATTTGTTCGAAAGTATTTCGTAGCTGTTTATAACCTGGGTATGTCCGAGAAAGTTTACCTGCACCCCCTTTCGCGATTAGCAAATGAAAATAATGTAATGCGAGCGCCATAGTTCTGAAAAAATAAATTTTGCAATTACGTGTACCTATATAGTACCCGCCTCGGTGCAAGGAATTTAATTAGGTACCTACTTCAGCCACTACTTGCCCCGTTGAACATGTATTTGTGTTGCTAGCATAGATTTTCCTAGTTGCTTCAAGCTTCAGCCCTCCGCTAACTGGCCACTCGACTGCTTTGAGCGCTCTTTAATTAACGCGCAAACACGAGCCTGCACCCCCTGGCCTGGCCTGGACTACTTTATGGTGTTAGTCAATTTTTATCCAACCTCTGATATATGCGGGTCTTTCAATATACCTAACTAGATTTATTTTACACCATATAGAACATATGTACCTAGTGCAAGAGGATCAGTATGTATAGTGATTGGAAAAAATTAAACATTGTCCTCTGGTAGAAATTTTCTGGTTGTTTCCCCGATACCAAAAAAGGCCCCGACCGGGCTAAGTCTAGTCGTTCCCGATAAGGGAACCCTAACCAGTGCCTAGTTGGGCGCGTGACACTAGCCAGGAATACTACAATACCACTCTTTCACAGGACAAAATCCTTGCAATGACCTGGCCAGGTCATGGTTCGTGCCACGTTATCGTTGTCGAAAATGTATTGCGCAGTTTGAATTATAAGTGTAGTGCAGGTGTAAAAAGTTGTACAAAATTCGTGAAAATTGATATGTACGGTGCAGTGCTATATCTTGTGTCATTTTCAGTGTTCTGTTGATTTCTAAACAATTATATATATATGGACCGAAAAAAAATTCGTGCACAGAAATACAGAGCGTTATTATGTATAATAATCGCCAGATTCGGTACCTATATTAATCACGTCCAGATATTGAATTCGTAGCTCTGGTAGGGAAAAACTGACCAGGGCCGGATCAGTATGACGTGACTAGGGCTTGGACGGGATTAGCGTTACGACCCTGGCCGGTTACTAGACAGTTTTCCTAGCTAGTGCCTGTTTAAGAATGGGAAATACTGGCGTGTGCCCGGCTAACGCCTAGGCGCAATTTCTACCAGGGTCTATAAAAATCAATTTGTTTTATCACCTAAGTTCATTTTGCATCATTATAATTATCTAACTTATAAAAATCGTTGCTACACAAATTCAAGCACACCGTATGGTCCGATTCGACTTATTTATTATTAACATTCGAAAGAATATAGTTTGTCTGAAATTGAACGAAGGGAAATTGGAAAATTTATTAATTTTTTGGCTCAGTTATTTGCAAATAAGTGGAAAATAAGTGTTCGATTTTAGGAAAATTGGCCATATTTTCTATGATAATTTTTTTAATTCAATTTCCCCTCGTTCAATTTATGACGGCACGTCTTCCGAACAATTTGGATAATGAAGAATGTGAAATCGGACATATGGTCTGCCTCAATTCGTGAAGCGATTGATTTTCAGTGACATGATTATAATGATGTAAAATGAACCGTTTGGTTAAAAAATAAAATGATTTTGGACTACGTTTCGGTTTTACTTAAGCAAATATCGTAGCCATAAAATACCACGAATCTATCCGTTTTTATTATACTCCAAAAATGGGAATTTCGTTATCGGAATAGTTGAATAAAACTGGATTAGAGAAGATAATTTTTTTAAATATATGTTCAACTATCGATTCAGGATAGTATTCAAGGCGGTTTTTTTTGTTTTTTTTTTTCGGTTCCGCAAAATTTTGGAAACGAAAATTTTGAATACATATTAATTCTTGATGGAAAAATAATCTGGAAAAACATGAAGCATTTAGAAAATCGTGCAAAGATTAATTTCACATGATAATATTCGCACGAGGAGTTATAAACAAGTTGATGAAAAATAATAATATTCAAGAAATTACCTGGCAACCCGACTTTTTTTTTCAGACAAAAATGATTTGTTAATTTTTCTGAACACGTATATGAATCTTTTCTCGTATTTTGTAAAATAATTAGAAATAGCCTTTTTCCAGACGAAATGAATGAATTTAAAGCACCATTTTTATTATTTGAAAAAAAAATCGAAAGAAATTTATACGTCTTCAGAAAAATTAACAAATCATTTTCACCTGAAAAAAAAAAAAGTTGGGTTACCGGTTCGATAAATTTGTTAATAACTTTTTACGAATGGCATAATGCAAAATCAATCTTTTTAAGATTTTCGACATGCTCAATTTTTGGCCAGATTGTCGTTTTATGAAGAAGTATTATCCAAAGCACAAAATCAATTGCATATTTCTGATTGCAAGAATTCAATAGTTTTGAACCGATTCAACGTGGATGATTCCAAATGGTTCATCAGTCGGCAGTAAATCAACCGATTAAATTATATTTTATGTCGTTCAGCACAGCGTTAATAGTGGTTTCCTATAAGCCAATCGAATCAATCGCATCAAACAACAAAATCCTCGCTATATTTGCATTGGACTTGATAGCAGGTAGAGTTTGGAATGAATTTTCGAGTACCAGCTCGGTTTTGAAAGGATTAAAATTTTTTTGAAATACGAATTGAACTTTGCAATGAAAATGACTTTTTTTGACTTTTTGGACGAACCAATGCCGATAAAATGAGTATCTGAAAGTCACTATACCTTTTCTCGATTCCTCGCCTTGGCGAATTTCGGATCCAGCTAGAGAATTTGGTTTTAAAACTAAGTGGAAAAAGTTATCGGATTTGGAAATACGAAATGGTATTCGTGCATCTTGTTTAGTAATTCCGCGAACGTAACAGCTTTATAAATCATTGACATAAAATACCATCCGAAAAATGTTCCAATTTTTAAATTTAGAACGTTTTTTTTGAAGCTCCCTGATGTATATATGTATATACTAGACCTGTCCCTAAGAAGAGAAAAATCGAATTTTAATGGCCTTACCCCCCCAAATTGGTTCGAAATAATTTAGAAACAATGTCAGAACTTTTTGGATTTTTTCCATCAATATTTACCCACACCTATAAGGCCTTCTTTTTTCCCATAAGAAAAGCATTGAGTTTTCGTCATTTTTAGCATTTTTTATTTTTCATTTTTTTTTTTTGCCGTTGCCCTAATTATCAACCAAAAAATCCGAAATTCTAGGGAAATGTTGACAGTAATGTTAACTTTTTGTTGTATTTTTTTGAATCCGATACAAGCATTTTTGGGCTGATTTCACCCCTCGTAAGACCATTAAAATTCGATTTTGCCCTTTTTTAGGAGAGGTCTAATATATACGTTCTTTATTATGTGTATGTCTAAAGAAGAAACAAAAGTTAGATTCGTTCAACCTGGATTCAGACATTCGTTTTCCCTCTCAGTTTTCTCTGAAATTGTTTAAAACTGGGGGGGACGGTTGGGTTTAGTGATATTATTTATTTAATCTATTTGGCAAAGTGCTTATCCATTTCGCGAGACGTATACGTAGATATACATATTCCTTATCTTTTACTGCCAGTATATAAATATTTTCCAGGTTTTTGATGTGTACACGAATACCATAAACCTCGCAGGTGTTGTGAAAATATATATACGGAGAAAAAAAGTCTGCAGAAGTAAAAAAAAGTCCGTTGATCCCTGACACCCATGCAGAAATTCGCTACGTCATTTTTAACAACGAATTCAATATGAATTTCAAAAATTTCCGCTTCTCAGTTATTCACCCTGCCTCATTTTTTACTTATATACATATATACTCGAAAAAAAAATTTAAAAAAATCAGCACAGTTTTCATACGGCGAAGATAGGCAGTTTATTCGAAAAACGACTTCCTGAATAAACTCGTCGATATATTCACCGATATTGAATATCTCCGGTATCTTGTCATCGATATCGAAACTCAACCGGATGTCTGTACATGATTTATAAAGTCGATTCGTAAATTAAAAAAAAAGATACACTTAGTCGAGGCATTATGTGCAAACGTAAATCTACTTAAACATTGAAAGTGTGTTTAATCTTTTTACCTTTTTTCTTATATCCACTTCTTTTACAAAATGCTTGATTATACTATATCAGTGGCTGCTAAAGTGTATCAAACATCACCAAATGAGAGTTAAGATGAGTGTACCAGTTACTGACCCTGTCCCAATCATTGACATTTTTTAATGATTCTTTATTATTCGTGAGCTCTCAAATGATCAAAAAATCATTTCGTATTCTTCGAATCTCTAGCCACTGATTTGTGTAAGGGAATAATTCAGAATCATTATCATTGATTTAGAATTTTAAGAAAATATAAGGGTCAGTAATTGAGTCTTGAAGGGTCAGTAATAATTGGTACACTCACCTTATCAGTGGAAGATATAACATAGCTTTGTTAAGAAAACAAGTAGATAATTCGGCTGCCCAAATTGGGCCAGGCCTTCAACTGCTAGCCTAGAGTTTTTACAACTCAAAACTGCCTACTTTGAGTGAAAAGATTTTAGGTGCTTTTTTTTTAACTCAGAAGCTACTCATTCGGTTGATTATTCGAAAATTGATTCAGATTCAAGGTCGAGCGAATCTCATAATTTATTGAAACCAAGATAATAAAAATTCGTTCATCAGTTCTCAAGATATCATAAAATGAAATTTTTTGTTTAGAATTTTGATTTTCAAATAAATCAAATTAAAATACTGGACTGATCGGTACCAAAATCTGGTTAACTCTTTAGGGCATGGAAAACAGCATAGATGAAAAACGAGAATCGTAAAAATCCTCGATCTCGGTATATCGTAGGATATACAATTGATCACACGCCAAAACAACTGCTTTTTGTCATTTCGAATGTAGTAGGTACTGACTCTGATTTTGCAAAAACTGATCCTACACAGGGTCTCTGCGTTTCCAGCTCCAGATAATTATCTCCATCCGTTTTTAGATGGATCAATTTTCGTCTGATGATATTTCGAAAACAATTTAAAGCATTTTGGTAACTCTAGTGCCGATTATCTTTGCAGTTTTTCCTATAACTCGGAGTTGATCGAATTTGTAATCAGATTGGTATAGTATTACTTGATTTATTCGTTGATTTTTAAAGAGGAAAAATACTTCAATCAATTGAATAAATCCCCAGAATTGATCAAACGATTTTTAATGATCTTGGTATCAATCGATAGGGCAAATTACACATATTCAAATAACCGTCATGAAAAACTAGCATAACCTATCAAATTTGAATCTTCACCTCTATAGGAAATGAATTAGAATCACAAAGTCTGACTCTTGATTGAAACTTTGATTTTCAAACTAATGCAAGAATCTCAAAAACAATGTTTCGATGAAATCCGAGAATGACAAGATTTTTTTTACATTCAGAAAAAGAGAAAAATACCTACTCCATTATTAAAAACTGCCACGTTTCATTCAATTCAGTCACATTTTTTTTCGTCAATTATACATCCGCATCTATCATTAGAAGAAACAAAAAAAAAAAAAAAAAAAAAATGAGATTCTCAAGTGCTGTATTGATTCTCTTTAAAAATTCTGTATCTATACTAATATTGACGAGTGAATTCATGCCGTTATCTGATGTGTTATAGCTGTATACAGGATGGTCCATTTAACTCTGCCACCGCGAATAACTTGGCTATTATTAATTGTACTGGAAAGTGTCATAGGAGAAAGTTGTTGCATTTGAAGGGGAAAAATGAGTTTTGGAACTGAATGTCATCCGAAGGTATCATATCTTGTGAGATTTCGGTGTTTGCGATGGTTTTTCAAATGGGACTACCTATTTTTTTGTTCACCACAAGGAAGCTGACATCAAAACGCGTCCAACCATGTGCAACAACATGACTTTCGGATAACCTTCGGCTCCAAAATTCATGATTAAGTTACTCCAGAAATGATGAGTAAAGCCAGGGAATCCTTCATTATGCGTATTGACAAGTGTATTCAGGTTGATGGACAATATTTTGAGCATTTAATAAAATGAATTACGTGGAAAAAGTATTGAATGTGCCGATACAATTGATTATCCTTGAATTTCCACCGCCATTACTTACATGAATTTCGGAGCAAAAGGTTATCCGAAGGTTATGTTGTTGCACATGGTTGGACGCGTTTTGATGTCAACTTTCTTGTAGTGAACAAAAAAATAGGTAGTCCCATTTAAAAAACCATCGCAAACACCAAAATCTCATAGGATATGACCTTCAGATGACATTCACTTCCAAAACTCATTTTCCTTCTTCAAATGCAACAACTTTCTCCCATGACACTTTCCAGTACAATCAATAATAGCCAAGTTATTCGCGGTGACAGAGTTAAATGGACCACCCTGTATACATATGTATATCTGTGATGATCAAATGTAATGTCGGTATAAAGGTAAGAGGTGCAGAGGTTATACAAGCTGTTTACCGTAATATAGTAGGTAGACATAATATGAATACAAAGACGACTTCGTATCTGTGGGAACATCAAAAGACTTCTTCCAAGGGGGTCTCTATCTCCATTTTGCTTCACGAAGGGGGTACCTATCTACCAAACAGCCGCCGGAGACGCAGGTATATATATATATATATATATATATATATATATATGTATACGTGGAACCGTATCATCACGTAGTTATCTCTGAATTACCTCCACCAGTTCGCCTCCTAATTGGCTTTACCGCTCCTATCAATCGTATTATCGTCTAATGATGTCAGAGTTTCGTAATCGTTACACGCTCTCCTATGTGCAACCCCCTTCAATCAACCCTTCAATCATCCTTCAGAGTACTACATGCTCTTTGCATGCACGTTTGTATCCGGGTTTTAGTTATCTAAGCACATGATACCTGCAGGCGCAGGTGAATACTTCTCCTAATTCAAACACTCGAAACTGAAGCTAAGGTATAAAAAAAAAAATTGATTATTGTCGAAAATTGATTTGTTTTTTTTCTTCTTCTTCTTCAGCAAAGTTCATGTCACGTCATTTGGTTTTGATTTGATTTGATTTTTTCTAGGATACAGTTTGTTTGAGAATTAACGTTCAATCGTGACGTAATGAAATTCATGCGTGTGGGGAATTGAATGAGGCAAAAATGTCATGAGAAACATGGTCCTTTTCGAAAAACTTCAGATTTCTTTTTTTTTTTTTTTTTTTTTTTTTTTTTCCATTAATTGGCCAGAGACTCGATCTCGAGATATTAAACAATTCCCTAGTATGTAGTGATAACATTTTACCAGGTATGGCCCAGGACTGGCGCCATGGTTCGAGACAGGGTTGGGTCATTAACCTTGGTCCAGGCTCGGTAAAGCAAACGATTTCAAAGCTGTAGAGATATATTAATTACTCTATTATTAATCTAACTATTAATCTAACTTGATCAACGAAACTCGATGACTTAATCAATGATAACTTGAAACTTGAAGAAATAATTTTATACTTGGAATGAACATTGGGCCAACTCTGGGCACAGTCTGGGTGACAAAGTTTGGAAAACTATCAACGACTGATCAATACGTTGTTATCATAGCAGCGTTGGCCCAGCACTGGCCGGCGTGCTTTGGCCAAGGCATGTCAGTATCGGTGCCAGATCTGGGCCAATTCTGGGCCATTGATTGAAGCATACTTGGAAATCTATAATTTGAAAAAGTCGAATTGGCCAAACGTTGTGCTTGTAAATTTTTACTGAGAAATTGCTCAACTGAGACGGTTGCAATAATGTGAAACGGTCGCTGGTTATTCGACATGAATCGATTTTGCATTTCGTTTCATATTTCCAACTGCGGTATGCTCGTTATCTCAATTAATATGGATCAAACGGTCTAAGGGTGGCGTTAGAAGTCTCGCCTTTCCCTTTACCGCACCCTAATGTGTGTGCCGGAAGGGAGAAGCCTCTGGGGATTATTCCTCTTTATATCGACTGCACATCCGGTATTTATAACCACTTAGATGTTACCTGAAAATTTTTTGGACTTATTCGATATGGGGTAAATGGGATTTAGGTATTGGGGTAGTCTTCGTCAACTGAGCCATTCTCTTTCATCAACCTTTTGTTATTTGTACATCCACGAAGATTTTGTGTAATTTCGATTTTATTCATTATCGCAGCGAAAAGTTTACAGGATACTAGAATTTATTTTTTTTTTTCGTTCCCAGACTTTCATTGTGTGACGATAGTAAATGTTTCAAAGCGATTGCAATATCAGAAAATCGGAATTCGGAGATATTCGAAAGCCTTGAAATTGCCACATCGACTGGAATCGACCATATAGTCATTAAATTATAGATACTTTAGGATGTGTCTCTTTCTTCTTTGTCGTCGCGTATCTCCTGCAATTTTCATTACTTCTTTGTGACGTGAGAAAGAGGAAGCGAAAAAAAAAAAGTCGAGGAAGATTGAAGAGAATGTCTCTTGAAAATTTTTGCAGACTTTCAGCTTCGTAAGTGAAATGAAAAAGTTCTCAGTGTTGCCCTATGGACGATTTTGGTACGCTTTCTTGGTTTTTGAAAAGTTTTTATCCCTCGAAATCTGCATCTCAAAGAATATCGTCCACACTCTCCAAGATCAGTCTAGAAAATTAAACGCTTCGGAGAATATCGCACAGCTATTTTTCATGACAAAAACTTTCAGAGCACTAACAATGAAAGAAAAATCAGAATTATCTAAATCAGTGTTGGGCGAATTTTGATTCAATTAATTACGGATTCCAAATTCCAATCATGAATATTAATCCATAGTGAAATGAAATGCAAATTACAAAAGTACCTGACACCTTTTTTTCGAATTAGCTACAAAGTACAAATGTAATTGAAACGTTTTTTCGGAACAATTACAATTTCCAAACAATATCCATGCACAATTTCGATAATGCATGGGTCGATTTTGAAGATTGATGTCGATATGATTCGATTATGAATGGATGATTAGATTGTACTACACATACTCGGAGATTGTAATTGATCTGACAAAACGTTCTAATTACATTTGAAAATGTAATTCATTCGAAAAAACGTTGCAATAACATTAGAAAAATGTTATTGATTTTAAAAAAAAAAAAAAAAAACCAACGATCAATTACCTTTTTAATCTTTGATTGATTCAAGAGAAGGTGTCAATTATTTTTCTTAATTTGTAATCAATTCGAAATAAAACTGTCCATTGCTTGTGTATAATTTGTAATTAATTTTACTTCCAATTACAAATTACAACTGCGATTACAATTGAATGGAATTGATTAAAGATATTATTTTTAGAGCCCAACATTGGTCAATTCAAATTCTCTGATATTAATTGAAAAATTATCTACCGTCTGCTGAAGCCTCCGATTGTCAATTAGATCCTAAAAATTGTCGATGATAATCCACTGAATTGAAAATGAAGTCAAAAATATCGAATCAAGTTTGAAACTGCGTGACAATTACATGAATAATGAAATATTAAGCTTCAGCCGAATTTTGACTCCGAAAAAATTAACTTCGTCATCTGATCATAGGCTTGAATTTCAGTCTGGCAATGAGCTAGACCTTGGAAAATCAATAAAATAATTGAAAATTAAATGTTTGTGAATCAGAATGTTCGTAGGGACACGATTTCCACGACATAGTAGAAAAAAAAAGCTCTCCAAAATGGTTAGAAGTCAGTGTCTCAAAGAATATAACATCTAGGTAAATTGTGGCAACGTAATTTCACGTCCATTTTCGTCTTGCATACTTACCTACCTATATAATGCGAACAGTTTGTTATTTTCCACCGAAGTTTATGACATAACGTCGTAACTTTTTTATATAAGTATGAGGTTTGGTTTGCGTGACGTTGCTCAACTATAAAACTGTGCATTTTTGTCAGTCAACATTTGAGCTCGAACCTCAGCTAACATAAAAGCCAGGCAAAAGGGAACGTCCCGGTGATAAAGATAATTTTTTTTTTTTTTTTTTTTTCTTCTTCCTTTTTCTTCTTTTTTTCTAAATCCTTCAGATTCTCGCCAAAGACTCGAAAATTATTCCGCCCCTTCGCACAGTTTACGCTTTTATTCAAGGTCCCTGTCGCGAGAAGACCACATGGTTTCACTGTTCAAATCTCTTTTCCTTATATGCTTCTTTTTTCGGTTCTTAGTCCATTCTCGGTTTTTCTTTCACACTCAGAAACTCCTCTATACTTCGCCTTCGCATCTTTCCGCCTCTCAGGGTACCGGACCCTACGGGCTACGTAGATTTTTGAGGAAATATTCTATTCAAAAACTAACAATCGCTAGTATAAAATTTCAGAATTTCAACCTTTCGCAGCTTTGAAAATTCGGAATTCAAATCTCGCCCCAGTTTATCGATAACAAATTTTGAAAAATTTTTCAATCTTCTAGGAATCGCCCCAACAACTTCATTCAAAATTGTAAGTCAAAATCAACAAATTTATGTACGCATTTTGCCTGAAACATTCATCCCATAAAAACTCTGTGTCGGTAAAATGAAATTTCAACATTCTGACCTTTTACAGCTTTTCAAATTCGGAATTTCATTCCCGCTCCTCCTCTATATGATAAAAGAGCTGCAATTTTATTTTATTTTATTTATTTCTTTTTTTTTCCTCATTTGTAGATAGAAAAATTCACCGTCAATGTAGATCTTGAAAATTCATCGATATCGAGGCAAGGTGATCAAATTCTATACAAGAACGAACAATTATATCGGTAAAATTTACTTCCGCAGCTGTTTAGGTTGAAATTCTTTCACACCTGACCGCAGCAAAACCAACGCAATTCTTTTCCTTTTATTCTTTCAATAAACCAAACTTTAAAAACTCCAACTCGAAACATACCAGCTGGTGTATGAATGGCGAATCGATATCATCCGGGGGCAAGAAGCTTGCGAAATTGATATTGCATCGCCCCCTTCCCCCCATCCGACTATATATAATATACTTTTGTTTGAGGGAATAGCTCGCTTGAGTTTTCGCACACCTATCTATATACCTACCTATCTACTAACTTCGTAAAGAACCCCGCGTGCTCTGAGGGCCTAGAATGATTGATGACCAAATTGTTATTATCAGATAAGTCGATTGCCACCCTATCGCTATATGTATATACTCTCATCGCGACACTTCGAAGTTTGATCTTTGCTGTATTATAAACGAGTCGTTTTAGCCGTTATAATAAGGCGATAGAAAAATCGCTAAAAATGTGCAATAATGAATAATAAAATTTGCAGATGAATAGAAAAAAAAAAAAACAAAAAAAAAAACGTCAATTTTCACTCCGATATGATTTGTCGATTTTTGCCCAGAAATATATATATATATTTTTTTTTTCTTTCTTTTTCATTTTTGATACAGTACCTACCACATCCCTCACTGTATATTCGATACGAGTATCGGTTAATGAATTTTCAAACTTTTTTTTTTTTTTTTACGATAGCTCCGAAGCACGCTCGTCTCTTTCAGCATCCGGTATTCGCATCCCTTTGATTATTCTCCCACATGATGGGTAATTTGTACTGATAAAAAACAAATAGAAAAATGTAACAGAAAAAAAAAACGAAGAAAAAAAAAAAAAAAAGAGGTGGAAACGAAAATGGAAAAAATAACGCATCGCACCGTCAGTGCGGGTGCCGGAGATCGATGCAAAATATGGGTCGAGGTTTGAATCTATCAGATCTGATGAAGTACTTAGTACCTGGGCGAGGGACAATCGAGATGGAAATTGGCAGCTGCAGATATGTATATATAGGTATATATATACTTGATGCATCAACCCTGCAGCTTAAGTATCTCATGTAGTATTTCAAATACGTGAGGTTGTGTCAATTAAATCATATCTCGAAAACTAGCACAGGAATATACTCATCTCTACGATGATAATTATATACCCAGAGAGTAAGAATACAGCATCTTATATGTTCCAGATACTTAACATTCGATACTCTATGACACGTCTTAAACTTCACATGAAAGTAAGAAATTTATACATCACAAATATTGATAATGATGAAGAAACTCGATATTGCGATCGCTATTATGTTCAATATATGAGCAGATAATTTGACTGACCACCTTTGGATAGACCTATAACCTTTTGTCTAAACTCTATTATAAATGAGAAAGATATTATACTTTGAATGAAAAGTTAGTGAAAATACTAGTTCTATGAAATTACGAACTACTATACATCGATTGATGGGAAAATTCATGTGCAGGATGGTATAGAGAATGCGGATCGATTTCACGATTTATTTTCAACGCAAGTACTGGACCAACGGTTTTGAAATTCATAGGGTACTTTGTTGAATACTCAAAGATTTTGAGGAAATTTTTGTTTAAGAAAAATTTCCAGAGAATTGTTGCGTGACGAATTTTTCTCCGTGATTACGAACTGCGGCAGCTGTAGTTCTTTTGGTCCTTGTGTGGGAAAAAAAAAAAAATATCTTAAGAACAATTACATTCAGCTTATAGGTATATAAAATTACACTGTCGATATACTGTGAAGTAAAAAAAAAAGGTGAGAAAGTTGAATTTTTGAATAATAGTAGCACTCAGAATTAAAAGATTCAATTTTCACAGAGAATTTTCATTTTCTTTATGGGAAGAATGATTGTTCAATGAAATTTTTTGTTGATGATGTGGGTACATCAACGAAGATTTGGAATTATGTGCCTAAAAAGCTTTCGTTTAAATGAACTGGTTGAATAATTTTTTAATTTCATCACTGACGCAAATTTCGAAAACGTAGTTCCATGCAAATCACGTTCAGAGTTCCAGGTGAAGGAAAATTGAAGTCTCTAATCTAAAAGACGTTCTGAAGATGTTGATCTTCTGAATATATCTATTTGTGAAGAAAGAATATCGATTCTGGCGACAAATTTTCAAGTTGGAGTGAGTCCTATCTATTGAGACCGAGATCATCAGTATAACCACTTATATTTCCTCTCGAGATATCGTTTGACATAAAATTCAACACACACGCACGTACAGACCCAGGGTTTATCTGAAAACTATCAGAAATTTTTTTTTTTTTCGGCCTCGGAACGTAAATATCAGGCAAAAACTCAAGTTCTCACTGTTGAGATGATCGCAATGACTTCCCTTTTTTGAAAGCAGCTGATCTTACCAATTACTGACCTTTTAAGACCCAGTTATCGACCCTTACATTTTCTTTAATTTGAAATCGATGATAAGAATTCTGAATGTTTCCGTTAAACAATAAGTTTCTAGAGACTCAGAGAATACGAATTGATTTTTTTAATAATTTTATAATAAGCTCACAGATGAAAAGAAATCATTAAAGAAGGTCAATAATTGGGACAGATTCAGTAACTGGTACACTGACCCTAAGACAAAAAGCTGCATAAGACTTGCACGAAAAGATACTAATGTTACTGCGCGGAAATATCAGCTGATTAGTTTCTATAATTATTAGCTTTCTAATCAGTTACTAACAATAAGATATTGTTACTGGTTCTCAATATAATGTATAATGGGAATTCTAATACAAACGCTATATTCAGATGAAAAAATTTGGAACTATGATCAGCTAATATCTTCGGGCAACGCGATCCTAGTACTTTTCTGCATAGTGAAGAAACAGGGAACGTTGGCACAATTGGCATTTCGAAAAATCATCATATTCGGACATTAAATTGATTCTGTAATAAATCTGTATCAAAAATATGGTGCTGTATTTCTTGATTGAAAATTTTGAGTTGCGAAAAGAATTGGATAAAACTGGGGGGGGGGGGCAAAAAATCCATTACTCAAACATCACACTGACGTTTTCATCGTTTAAAAACCAAATTTAGACAAGCATTCATTCATTTTGTTGAATTTATGTCAGTTATTGGAGTCCATTTCGTTAAAAAAAAAAAAGTCTCATGGTTGGCGTGACTTGGATAAGTTTTGTAAAATTTGATGCATATATATATACAGAATAGCAGTTCTTTACCTTCTTCGAAATCGTATGTCAATCCGTTTTCAACCCTGCATTATATTTTTGTCGAAGCGAAGCAATTTTCTCTCAAGATATTGAATAGGGGATGATAAGTCCTTTTTGGTATGTCTGAAATCATTTTATTATATTTATAAAAATCGTAGGTATGAAATATACACCCGCCTAACTACACCCAGATAACATCGGATGTATTGGATTGACCTGGAATTGAAAATCCCTGGGTTTTCCTATCGCAAATCTTAGCCTACGGCAATATAGGATGGTAAAATCTTATTATCCTTACCTACCTATACCTTCCTCTCTCTCTCTCTCTCTCACACTTACTTGCCTGCGCAGGAAATAGCGCGCTATCGGAAGCTAAATGGTCCCGGGCGAATATCTTCCACCTACGGGGATGCTGTGCGACTGATACGCGGTATCAAGGACGAAGTCTAGACTCCCAGACTCCTAGACTTCGAGGGTAGCTGCAAAGTACCAAGTTTCCTTCCCGACAGAGTACCTATTCAAATTTACTCATTTTCTATTATGTCTCGATTTTATCGATATAAATCGCGGATATGGTCTCGTTAGCCGAACCCTCAAGCTAAATCCCATATCCCAATAAATAGAAGTATTAGATTTTTTTCTCTCGCTGACTATGGCTCTGAAAATCTGATATCTCTCTGTTTCGAACAAGGCTAGCGGATTTTTGAGACATTGTATCCAGAAGAGATTTCTATTCAAACTAATTTCTCTCTCTCTCTCTCTCTGGTTAAATTCATTTCACATTACGATGATCATTCGGTTTCAAAATCCATACTGCAAAGTAATCCAGTAATGTGTCATTGTATTTTTGGGCTGATTCATTTGCAAAGAAATGGAATTGGAATGTTCAGTCAACACACACTAGGTTATGATGTGCAAAATAATTCACAAAAGAAAATTTCACTGCAATATTAGGACCAAACGATTTGCAGATCAAACAACAAACAAACCTGAGATAACATCATTCACCGTTTTTACATCTTTTTGCAATGATTTTCCAAGATTTCGTCATCTTTTACGGCTAGCCGTTGACGTTTTTGACAGTGACATCGATCGGTGACGCACTCAATAAGCACTCCGAGATAACAATCCTGCAGAAAAATTGCACTTATCTTGTCTTGACAACTGCAACATTACAAAAAATTCGTAGGAATGAAAAAATATAAGCAATATTCTGCGTTTGTAACGTCACAGCTGGATCAAAACATAACGTTGCAGTAATCCTGATGTCCAGCATGAGTGATCATAAGAATGTTGCAAATATTGATGCAGTATTCATGAAACTCACATCTACTCATGCAGCATTGCAATGTTGCAGTAATATTAATATTGCGGTAATGTAATTTCGAAATCTGCGCAATATTGCTGTGATGTTCAATAATATTGCAGCAACATTGGTGCGTTGTTGCAGCAACGTGTTGCTAAACCCGCTTTGTTTGCATTCCTTTTTCAATATTGCTGCCATATTGCAGCAAGATAGCAGCCAGATTGCAATGCAACATAACCAGAACGAAATATTGCAATATTGTATAAAGATAACAGCAATATTGCAAATGCAATAAACCGCAATATTGCAATATTGCAAATGCAATAAACCGCAATATTGCAATATTGCAACAATGTTGCTTTACGAGTATTTGCAGCATGAATACGCGATCAATACTTGCTTAGTCATTCGCGTGTGTATTGTTCAAGGTTCATAATCCAGTTCAGGTCACGCGAGAAATATGAAAAATGAATGAATGAATGAAAACAATTCAAGTAGTGGCAAATATAACAAACAGATTTTCTGGAAGTATTTCAATGATCAAGCATTGCAACAATGTTGCAAATGTATGTGAAAACGGACTTTCTAATCTCACTGTAAAATATATCTGCGAAGTTACATTACTCTGATGTATTGTGTGATATAACACTGTCATATTTCAGAGAGACTCAAAAATTATTCCAAGATTAAAAATATTGGAATATATACGTTTATGATAATATTTTTAAACGAATAGCATATAACAGTCATTTTTTGAACCCTTAGGTTGTTTATTCGGATATAAAAATTCGCTCAATAACCACTCGCACATACTCGTCCATGTTAAGGTTATTAACTTAGGATGCGGCCTCCGGGGTAATGGGATACGGGCGGAAAAGTGGGATCCAATATTTACTCTGAAAACATAAGTTTAATTAGTATCTCATGGACAATTTACTCTTAAAACGTAGGTATACTACATGCCTTATGAAATTTAACGCCAAAGAATTTTCGGCTTCTACCTACTTTAGCACGTGTGTACATTATACGCCTGTTTGCAGAGGTTGGTTTGATAACTTAGCAATATCCACCTTCGCGTCGCCGCATTGGTTATCATAATTATCATTTACCTTTCAATGAAACAGTACTGCGTCATCATGTGACAGCATGTGTTTTCAAAGTTTCTTATTGCAGTATTCATTTTTTGTCTAAATCAATACGAGTCAAGTATGTATACCTGCTACAACTGGGTTCTCAGCATTGGGCAATGTGCTTAGAGTGTAATTTCACTTCTTTTGCATCACCCAACTGGGATTTTGTTGGATTGAAAATACTGAAAAATGATCAAGTAATGTAACCCAAGATCATGAAAATTTCTTGGCTATTCAACATCGATTCCAGAAGGACTTGATTTCAGTTTTTACACAAACGCTTACCGTTTCAGCAATGGATTTTTGAATCCGCAGGAATCTGCCCATGATGCTGAGGATTTGAAAATCTGCTCCTTCGATTCAGCTCAATCAGTTCGAAACACACAAGAAATTAGAAACAAAAAAAAAAAACAGAAAAAAAATCAGACTGTACTCGTAGATTGCAAATAGTCGAGAGCTTGTCCAATTAAAAACAAACGGCAAGTTTATTCTCCCAGAACTTTTCATCGGATCATTTTTGTTCTATATATATTTTACGTTTTGTATATTGTATAGATCGAGTTTATTCTACAGTGACTAGTGATCTCACTTGTTCGTTAATAAAATTCCGTGCTGAAATTCAAATGAAACGAACGGATACACCGAAGCTTTTGTTAAAACCACGATTTTGGATTCCCGGAATTTCGAACCGTGTATATTTGCCAAAATTTGACCTAATCATTTACCAATGGATTTCAATACTTTTATTTTCCCAATGAAATACAATTTTAGGGGGAAGAAAAAAAATCTAATTACATTCAATGAACGGTAGTATGGAAAAACGTACTATCTCAAAATATCCCACAAAAACGTGCTATCTTAATCAGAGACGATATTTTCATTAATACAGCAATGAAATTTGAGGTGTTTCGAGTATTCAATGCACTTTTTTTCAATAGATCAACCAATTAATTGTTTTAATTATTATCTCATTCATTTGGTTCCTATGATACAGAAACAGAAGATATGAGACTGAAGTTTCAATGAAAAAAATGTTGATTGTTTAAACTTATCTTAAATTTTTCATTCCTATAGCATAGGAGTTGAATAAATAAATAAAATAATTGATAAAATCGCAGATAATCAATGAGAAAACAGTAATTCGTATACTATGGGCACCCCAAATTTCAGTGCCTCATCAATGAAAATATCGTTCCTGATCGAGATATCACCTTTTTCCTTCATAATTTGAGATAATACCTACGTTATTCTAGTAGAATTTGGGATGGCACGTTCTTTTGGCACATTTTGATGTAGCACGTTCTTCCATACTGCCCATGCACTCTCGAAATTTGAATCAGCGTAACTCACTGCGAATCAGTCGATTTTATAGCTGAAAATCAGTAAAAACCCACTGATTCGCAGTGAGTTACGCTGATTTAAATTTAGAGAGCATCGTAATGCATGCAGCGAGGGTTCATCGAACGAAATTATATACCGGTACCAAAATCAAATAGACCGAATAGTATTTTCTCGGTATACATTATAGTGAAAGGAGCTAAAGCTCACAATACAATAAACTAGAAATAATAAGAAAAAAAAAAAAAAAGAGGAAGAAGAAGAAGAAGGTGTAATGTATTCTCCGACACCCTTTTCTCATGTTTATGCATATGCTATACCCACCCACGGCATGCATGCATACGACTAAAGTGAAATAGGTGAAATGAAAAGAAGGAGAAAAAAAAAGAAAAAAAAAGAAAAGAACAAATTATACCTGCAAGTTACCTGACATAGCCGCTAAACGGTGACCACTGAACTCCCTGTATATATCCCTGAATGTGGTTGCAGGTGAATGATTTGTACATATATATATATATACGCCTGTGTATCCAGGATCAGCTGGACGAGTAACAGATGTGTACTATATCTCCGGTAATAGACCTATATATTCGCGGCTGTCTGTGGGGACTTGAGCGAAAGGGCGTGCCAGGTAATTTCCTGTCCGATCGCCATGGGCTACAAAGAGCTTGGGGGATCACTCAGAGCCCAGGGTCATGTAGGATCCTTGCTTGGTTGCTCGATGCCTAATTCTCAGGGAAAGAAATCATCAATAGAATGAAAACTCAATTGAAACTTTGCTAACTGATATAGAAATCAACGGTGCAGGTCTTAGATTCTTTTTCTTAATTTTGAAATACTATGATCCATCATCCGATTTGAGTCATTTCGAGGATTGAATGAATTAATCGTTCTGTGTGGATGAATTCATCGTGATTGTTCAGTTATTGGAAAAGTATGCTTACCTACGTCTCTGAATCTTGATGAATTGATTCTCCTCTCATTAGTCGTACTTGAGAAAAAATTGCACTAGTCGCTTTGATCCTAACCTAGTTTACATAAGAAATATGAATCTGATTTGAATTCTAATCGTTTTATGCAGAAAGTAAAATACTTGGCCACTTTCTGCCGTTGTGAAGCATTGACTTCTTCAGTTTCATTCCGGTAGGTTGTACAGTTTGGAAGAAACTATAAATCGCGTTTTCGAGGTGATAAGAATTGCTAACATTAAGGTCATATGGTAGATATCAACTTAACCTAACAACTTAACCTAACTAACATATAAACATGAGTTTTACTGGAATTCAATTAGTTTTCTTGACAAAGTGACATAGTTAACCACTTTCTGCCAAAACACTGAATTCGTTCGTCGAGGATTTATTCGGATCGGTTGAGCAGTCATCGAGAAAGCACGATTCGTATTTTTGAGGTGACACAATTGGTAATGATGGAATTTCGAACAGACTGCCATTTCGCCACAAAGATATGTATATCCAAATGAACCCTTGAACGAATGAATAGAGTTTCTTAGAAAAAAGGTTCCTGAGTATGTCTGTTCATTAAAGAAAAAATTAATATAGGATTCCAGTGAAATTCGTGTTTTCTTATGTTAGCTAGGTTAATTCGTGAGTGGTCTCTAATATATATCACCTTGAAGCCTAATCTATATATTTCAATGTGAAGAAATATTTCCAGTCTACAAAATTTTTGACAATATTTTGCGTGGGATATTTCAGAAATGGCTAAACCAATCCGAATCTGGTTCAACTGAAAAATTGTCTATTTCACTCTGTTGAGAATGATAATGCAGGCACTTTCTACGTCACTTGATTTCCAGGATATACTTCATTCGTCAGATGGGATATCAAACTGGAATTCGAAGACAAATATTCGACCCGCTTGACCATCCAGTGATTTTCCAATATATTTCGCCAATCTGGTTTATCATTTTGACTGGAGGGCTAAAATGAAACGCGTAACACTAATTTTCGTGTTACAGCTGACATGTTTATATACAGGGTGGCCCGCAATTTGAAATGCGAATAAAATCTGAGTACTTTAGTCGATATTTAAAATCTTTTTTTTTTTTTTTTTTTTGCTGGAAATTAGAAGAATGAATCTTTCATTTTGCGTTTAAGAATAAAAAAAATCTTTAGCCCTTGCAAAAATACACGCAATTGGAAAATGAGTTTTAAAACAGTCGTTGGGAATTCAGAAAAAAATAATATCCGTCAATAGTCAATTTCATTTCCATGTTTATTTGTTATTGGAAGACTTGCTCTTTTCGTTTCAATTAGGAAGGGTGTTGCACAAAATGAATAAGCCTTTTAAAAACAATCAAGCCCGGAAATGAAATTAATCATTGACGTAAATTATTTCTCATAAGCTCCCAGCAACTTTTTAAAAACTCGTTTTTCAAGTGCGTGTATCTTAGCAACAGAAAAAGATTTTGTTTATTTTCAAACGCAAAATGGAAGATTCATTTGTCTAGTTTTCAGCAAAAAATTGATCTCGAAGATCGATCAACGTGTTCAGATATTATTCAAGTTTTAAATTGGGCCGCCTTTTTTGGGCCACCCTGCAGATGATAGACAGTGCTGGTCTGAGTATTTGCACAAGTACAATCTTGACATTGAAAATTAGAACCGATTTTCAGTATACTCGGTTCCAGAAAAAATTGCACTTGATTTTTTTGCATAAGGTCATGTGAAATTATTCCCACGTGTTTCAAGCACAAGCAAGAAAAAGCTTCGCCTTATTCAAATCGGCAAAAGTTTCAAGTATACAAAAGTATGCAGAGAAGATCGTGAGTTCTGGGTGGTACGAACGTAAAAAAAAAGTTATTTCCACTTTCGATGGAAACAAACCTCGTTTGAAAATTCGGTACCTACTCGCTCCGCGGTAAAGTCATTTGGTTTTGAAATGCCAATTTTTATTTATGTTTTTTTTTTTTTTTTTAATTTTCTTCTTTTTTCTCGTGGCAAGGAATTTTTAGGGCATATCCGGAGGCCCTTTGGGAGGCATTCGTAGCATGATGCATTGGCCAATATTTTATTTTTATTTTTATTTTTTATTACGATGCATCGGGCCGAGGCGATGTATGTATGACCTGTGCACGTATATATGGATCAGCTCGTACGTGATATGTATTCCCTAAAGAAGGTGCTAGGTAGGTATTCGAGGTGAGAGAAAATTCGTGTTGGATTTCAGGGCAGAGATTTTTGTGTGTAAAGTTTGAAGCTTAAGGGCTGTGGATGTTGGATTTGAAGTGCGACTGGTCCTGAATTTTCGACATATATATAGAAATGAAATAGCCATATTCTTATATAAGGACAGACCTATGTATATGTGTACTGTAGCAATAATATATATATATATATATATATATATATATATATATAGCCTTGGAACGTATATCTTTCTTCATGGTATGATATGGCATGGTATACCATGGTGTGGCGCGATGGTACGCTCCAGGGATGCTATACGAGGCGTCGAACTCAATGCCATAAAGATAGAATTTATCCCTGGGAAATATGTATCCTGCTGTGAAAAGCTAAGGTATATATATATATATATATATTTTCGAACGTCAACCAATTCACACCGCTAAGAAATTGGGTCGTTACATAAATTTGAACATACTATTTTTCCAACCTGCAGGTTTCTTCACTCGAATTTCAAATTTAGACTTTACTAGGTACCGTATAGCTATATATATATTCGAACCTATGAATCGAGCTTTTGATATTGTTCTGCAAAATTTTGATATTTTTTTTTTTTTTTTTATTCCGAATTTTATCGGTGGAAACTATTTTTCCCATCCCCAATCCATTTTTATAAAAATTCCGACTTTTTTCGAATTTGAAGTCATCTAAGAGGCTGTTGTTTTTGACCCCCCGCGTTGGAGAAAAAATTATCAGATTCATTCAAAGGCGTGATTTTTAATATATATTCATTTTTTTTTCGTGAATACTGTTGATCAGATGCTCGAAATTACTTTTGGAAATTTCTTACTTCATATGAGCTTCAAGATTTTCGAGCTTACATCGATTCTTTCATTGAAATTACAGAATAATTCATTCAGCAAAACACAAATGATTTAATTTCGAAAAGCAAACAAAATTTGTCTTCAATTACATCGATAAATTAGCTTCAAGAGCTTTTTTTTTTTTAATTTTGACTTTGGTGGTTCATTTGGAAACATTCCTCGCGTGAAAAGCATGAAACATTTTTATTCACAATCTCTAGACTGGTTTTTCAATGCAATAGAAAAATATAGTTACATCGTCATTTTGAAATTCGAAAACTTCTTTTCACAAAGCTGATAATTTTTCATTTTCGAAACCAGTAATATCAAATCATCAATCCAAATGCCTGATTCATAAAAATGACACTTACAATTCATTTTTTAGAATATACCAAAAAAGAATTTTGCTCGAAGATAGTTTTCTATTCTTGTTTTCATTTCTTTTAAATTTCTGGCATGAAATTTTACATTAATGCTGTTTATCCAAGTTTGGACGAAATAACATGCAGTAAATATAAGTTTACAATATCTAGTTACCTAACTCTCATCAATACAATTTATTCTCATACTATCGATACGACGATGACCAGACATTTTGAAAATGACAAACAAAAGACAAGGAGAACACTTTGAATTATAAAATTGAAAACAAACAAACGGTATGATGCGAGAATTTTCGACTGTCGATCTCCTGCAGTTAGGAAAATGAATAAATAAAATCAAAAACGAAGTTCTATACAAATAGTGAATTATCATTAATATGCAGGAAGCAATTTTTGAAGCCTGCAATCGCTTGTCTGCTGCTGCTAGATAAAAAATTCAACTTTAGGCAACGATCATTAAAAATATATCTATATATATACGAACTGAAAATTACGTCAAATTTATACGTCAGAGTGAACTGCGTGTCATTACATATTTACATTAATTTATCCGAATGGTATATCCTTTGAATAAAAAAAAAAAAAAAAAAAAAACCTACGGCTGTCGACCATTTGTCGTAAATTGGACATGATTTCAATGAGGGACTCTCTTATGTATGTTATATCTCTCTATTTTTTTTATTTTTTTTTTCATTTATTTATTTTTTTTCTATAGCTTCTCTCATCCTAGTTGCCAGAAAATCGTTACGAGATCATCACGTCAAACCCTTTTCTTACGCTTAACGAGAAACCGTTTCTGAATTTATATAAGGAGCTGCAGCAGCAGCGGCCAAGCCAAGCTGTTTCAGGCCCTTCTGGGCAAATACCTAAGCACCGCCATTATTTAAGGCCCGCAGATGGAATTCCTTTGATATTTACCACAAGCCCCGCGAGACAAACTCCAACTATTCAGTAGTAGTTGGTTTTGCCTGCCTGCTGTCACAGTTGGTCAGTGGTCGTACCGATTTCTAACCCAGAAGAATCAAGACGGACTGAGTGACAGATGGACGGGTAAAAAGATAGACAGACAGCGGTTGCTTGTTAACTATAGTCTACGATAATTATACCCACTGTTTAATACGAATTGAACAAGGTAGGCTAAGTACTTTATTGTTTGCAAAAAACGAATAGAATTGCAATCAGATTCATATTTCTTAAGTTAACTAGGTTAGGTTTGAAGCGACTTGTGCCATATCGCCTTAAGGCGCTACGGGACTATGTTCGGAATTCCGTTATTACCAATCGTTATCATTTCGGAAACGCAATTAGTAGTTTCTTGCAAACCATATATATACGACACCTACCTGAATGAAACTCAGAAGATAAATGCTTTACCGCGACGGAACGTGGCTATTTTCAAGTATTTTTATGTTCGAAAAAAAAAAAAAAAAAAAAAAAAACGAATAGAATTCCAGTCGGATTCATATTTCCTATGTTAGCTAGGTTAGGTTCAAGGCAAATAGTACCATATCGCCTTAAAGCCGATTTGCACAGTCCGCTGTATACGGAACGGAAACGGAATTTTCATTCATCGGTATACGGTGGAATTATAAAACATAATGTGTAACTGCTGGGATACAATTTATACTTGTCATGGAACATTGAATCGGTAATAGTATAACACGACACGTGCTTCCGACTCTTAGGGTTAATTCAGACTATCCGGCACGACACGACACGTTCCGTCACCAATAGATCAGAAATTGCGAAACATCTTTCGTCTTACAATCTGCAGTCACGACGATTCGGGCGAGTATGGGATTGAAATTTTAAATTTCAAAAGCTGCGAAAGGTCGAAATTCCGAATTTTCATCATACTGACTCACAGTGTTTTTTTTTTTTTTTTTTTGGAAAGATTGATTCTCCGAAAGTCTACGTAGCCGATTTGAAAAAAAATCGACTGAATCGAAAAATACCGAAAGTTCAAAATACCAAAAGCTAAAGATCCAAAAAGCCAAAACTTCGAATCTAGGAATTCGTTTTTGCAACGTCGTTTATTTGACAGCTTTGACATAATGAGCTTTCCTCAAATTCTCGGAGTTTTTGCCTTTCTTAGTTTTGAACTTTTGAATCTCTGAGCTGTCTGTATTTCGACATTTTTAAATTCGCAACTTCTGAACTCAAACGTTTTGAGAATCTCAGAAACGCGTCTCAATTAAAATCCGGAATTTTGACCATTTTGAACTTTTGAAATTCAACAATACACAACAAATTGTCATGGGAACACACGGTTTTGAATTCTGTTGTACCCTCAACCATTAAACGTGTCGTATCGTGCTCAATAGTGTAAATCGACGTTCATTGACCATTACTAGATACTCCCGGTGCGTTACGATTGATTTTTACGATTCTCTTTCACCAGCAAAAGACCCTCCTGTATTTTAGTCACGGTACAAATCACATAATTATACAATGTTTGTGCAACGGACGGTTAAAAATACGGACAATTCATTAGCACCGCTCGTCCCTCGTCCCATTTTCTCTTTGTCTTCAGTTCTTTTCTTTTGACATTTTTTTTATTTTCATTTCTCATATTTTTTTTTTTTTCTCGTTTCTTCTTCTTCTATCCCGAGACCCACGGCAAAGAGAAGATTATTATTTCTTCGAGTAAAAGACCCAGCAAACCGTCATTGTTATCTGATTTTGGAAAAGGAAAAGAAGAAAAAAAAAAAAACAAGAAGAAATGAATTTCTACGTAAAAATATCAAAAATTTTTCAAAATTTCCCCAAAAACGTGTATCGCATAATTGAAAAATCAATCTGACATGAAAAATTCGAGATGTGTTGTATGGCAAAAAGTTTTGCTTTTGGAAACATTCATCGTGTTGTACCTTTTGCGAAAAAAAAAGAGAGACAAAAAAAGACCAAAAAAAAAAAAAAAAAAAAGGTATAGCGGTGAAACGAAAAAGGCCTGAAGCTGTAGGTACTAGAGGGGACAAAAATGAATTCCGAAAGTAGTAGCTATGAAATTTTATCGGCAATTCAAGACCCTGACCTTTGACAGGAAGCAGGGGCTCGAAATCGATCGAGGAAAAATTTTCAGTGATAGCTGATGGCTTTTAGGGTGACAGAGTTGCCCGTAGCCATGAATAAAACGTCGATATATACTATATATACAGCCGAGCCACTCTCTTCCTGGGTGATAAATTGAAAATCGCGGTACATTTTAAGCTTTGCGTGTGAACGACGCCTCTAGTTATTTATATGTACGTCATTGTTTTATTCACTCAGAAAAAATTTTTTTCGTCATTATACCTCACCCTTTTCTTTTTCGTTTTTCATTGCCTATGGCCATTTGAAAAAACGTAGTAGGATTGGTTCGAATCGAGAAAAATCACCTTTATTCATTTTAACGAATTTTTTTACGCTTTCAGGACATCTGATATACAAATCACAGGTTTTTGGAACAAATTCAATAATCTGTTTGATAAACTGGCCAAATGATCTGAGAATCGTACCCTTCAATTTTTCGTTGAATTTGAATTAAACGATCGTTAATTGTATTGGAATTTTTTATTTTTACTGTTCATTCTACTTTTCTGTATGATATGGGAGATAACGTTTATCCAAAAACAAAATATTGGCATTGAGCGACTGGTTTATCAATCGCAAAATATTCGCTTTAAATTTTCAAAATTTGTGAATCCGAATTTGTATGATGATTTGGAGAATCGCCGATTTCGATCTAGAGCTAATTGTTATAAGATTCGGGATATGAAAACTCTCTGTATATTATTGGTTCATCTTCAGGGGACGATTACAGCTTATGGTTTCACAAATTCAAACTAATCCAGAATTCGTTTATTTTCCACCAAAAAAACTCATTTCACATTAAAAATTATGTTCTCTTCTCAAAACTGAAGTCGTAAAAGGATTTTGGAGCACCGTTGGTCCGATTAAGGTCGTTGAGGGCTCATTTTGTTTAGAAAGAAAATTCTCATCATTTGAACGAAAGAATATGAAAAAAATTGACCGTGGACAAACTTACAGCCAATTATAAAAAAATTCTCAAAATCTCGGCCACTGATTTGCAAATAACTTGGCAAAAACAGAAAGTATTAAAAAATTCCTTCGTTCACATGATGAGGATTTTCTTTTCGAACAAAACTTAATCGCACCAACACTGCTCCGAAATCCTCACGACAGATTTTCCAAATGAACATTTTTCTCGCTGTGAACTTTGACTTTAAAATGAACTTTGGGTGAAATATAAATATTTTTCAATATAGGTCTTGATTTTCGGTTGATCCAGGATGGTACCTTTGACCTCGTTAGGTGTAACTTATACCTGGTTGAAGTAGAGAACCTTCAAGCATCCTATAATCAGCTGCGAACGCAGGCTGATTATGTGAGACCTGTTATTATTTGCGATATTGTAAATTAATAATTAGGTTGCGGGAGCAAAATTGATTTTATTTTCCTTTCATATACCGGTATAGAGTCCTGATTTAATTTCAGATTGTGGCCGGGCTTAAATTAAGGTTAATCGTTCTAACTTATCGCTGAATTCATGTCTAACAATTAACAATTGGTAATAAAGGCAGTGAAATTTTCAAATTGAACAGCTGTATGAGATGGCAAAATAAATTATACAGCGAGAAAGCCGAGTTTTCATCCCTATCAGAAATATCTAAGTACTTTGCGTATATATTTTGTTTTGTTTCAAGCATTGTTTGTTGTTACTGTAATTTAATGGGGGGGATGGGTCAATGGGGTGGGCAATTACCACAAGAACGATGAAACAATCCAGCAAATTCTATAATAAATAACGACCGGAGTTACTTCGAAATTGTTCGAACTTTATGTATATATATATATATATATTTATATGTAAGCTAAGGTAAGTGCCATCCTAACCGCCAAAATATTATCGCTAATCCCGCGCAACTCTTCGACTAACAAAGAAAACGGAAACAAGTAGCAAGTTTTACGCGAGTTTGACTTTCGTTGTACTTTAGATATATATATATATATATATATAATATATACATATATATGTCTATGTATATATATTTACCGAAGTCCTCCTACCAAGGCAAACAATTTCAAATCAAAGCCAATTAAAAGTTACTAAAAACACCCAGCCGAGAATTATCCCCCAACCCATTTTCTCTCTTATATACTCCAAAGAGTCAAAATACTTGAGTTAAAATTAGAAACAATTTCTAAGCACTTTGATAATTATCCCAAAGAACGGGCTAAGGAATATAATAAATCTTTTAAAAATTCCATCTGTACTGTTTAAAGATTGAAAAAAAATTTCAGAACTTTCAGATATTCGAAATATTTTTAAAGATATAAGAAAATTTTGAACGGCGTAATTTTCACCTAAAAACAACATCCCCCTGAGGTATTTGGTGGGTAGATTTTTCTCACGCCTTATATAGTATATATATTCTGCGGGTCGAAAGATCGAGTTTAGCTAAACAAGTTCGCGAGGGAATCTATGCGTGAAAAACCATGGAATTGAATTTCTTATTCAAAACGTTGGATATTCTCGAAGGACCGTTCTCTGAAAAAAAAAAAAAAAAAAAAAAAAAAACAGAGAAAAAGAAAAAAAAAATATTGGGAAACAAGGTTTCGGAATTTTATTTCAGGTTTAAGAATCTCACCGGCGGTATATATATATATATATACGCACGGGTATTCTTACATATATACAGAGTGGCCCAAAAAACAACTGGCTTAATTCAAAAGTTAAATAAAATCTGAACACGTTGATCGATCTTCAAGATTGATTTTTGCTGAAAATTAGGAGAATGAATCTTTCATTTTACGTTTGGAAATAAAAACATATCTTTTTCCGTTGCTGAGCTACACGCACTTGAAAAAAAAAAAAAAAAAGTTTTCAAAAAGTCGCTCGGAGTTTAGAAAGAAATACAAATTTGCAAACCCCATCCTGATCGAAACAAAAAAAGTATTAAGTCTTCCAATAACAATTGAAATTAGAAATAAAACTGATTATTAACAAATATGATATTTTTTTTTGAGTTTCCAGTAAATTTTGGAAAACTGATTTTTGAAGTGTCTTCACCTCTGCAAGAGATAAAGATTTTTTTTGATTTTTAAACGCGAAATGAAATATTCATTATTCTAGTTTCTATCAAAGAAAAAATTCTCGAAGATCAATTGAAGTGCTCAGATTTTATTCACGTTTTAAATCGTGCCAGTTTTTTTTTTTTTTTTTTTCAGCCACCCTTTACATCTATACACAGGGGATGGAAGCAGAAGGGGGATGCGCGGGAAGAAAAAGTAGCACGGCTATATGAGATTTGAGGAAAATTCGAGATTCGAAGAGGTTTGGAAGAGGGAACCCATTCCTGGCATATGACAGCCATAAACTATCTTTTGGCAACAAACTCTCAAATCTGAAACTAATACCTATACCTTTACTTCTCGATCCCACGCCCTTGTTCGTCAGTTAGAGGGCACACACCAGTGCCCCCCCCTCCCCCCCCCCCCCCCCCGCCACCACCCCCCCCCCTGATTTCTTGCACGTATTGTGCGTGTGTGAAGAAGAGCAAAAGCAGGGAAAACCGCTTTTCACCCCTCCCCCCCCCCCCTCACCCCTTTTGCACCCCTTTGCCCATGTATAGGATTCCAGTTCGCTGGCTCGCTTGCTTGGCAATAAGACAGTGGTGCCGCCTGCCTCTAAGTGTTATGAGAGCTCTCTCGATCGCACTTGTGTCTACACCTACGTACTACAGGCCCATTACCACCGTCTGCACCCTTACCCCTTGCCCTCCCCCCCCCCCCCCCCCCCCGTCCCCCCTCGTCCCTTGCTCCAGGGGTTCTTTGGAGGTTGGAAAAGCCAAGGGATTCACAGATGGCGTTTTGCGAGCTTTTTGGTCAACTCACCTCTCCCATCTCAGCACCCTTATACCTTATACCAACTCGAATGGTATATGTATATATCCTCGACCAGGATGGAGACAATCTTGAGTTTTTGTTGGATCGCGGGACGAGGCAATGTGTACAGGGATGTAGATATTAGAGTAGGAAAATGTTCATCCCTCGTAATGTCACGCGTCTTTTATAAAAGCAGGGTTGTATATAATACATATACAGGGTGAGTTACGAGAAACTCCGAGAATAGGAGGAGCTTGATTGCCGAATAAGCCCCACCCTTTACTCAATCGAATGACTAGGAGGTGATGATAATAGAATTAACTGTATTGGCATAATATTGGAATCAAAGGATTGGGAATCTCTACGCAATCGAGTTAATGTTTGTATCGAACAATAAGGCAGTCAGTTCGAAGACTATTTACATTCAAAATAGATCCGAACACTAGCTGGGCTTGTTTTAAATTATTATTTCTGTACCTTGATTCTAATTTAAGGCTCACATAGTTCCTATTGTCATTTCTTGCTATTCGTTTGATTGGTCAAAGAGGTGGGCTCGTCTGGTAATCAGGCTCCTCCCATTCTCGGAGTTTCTCGTGACTCATCCTGTATATACGCGGTCATATACATACATGCGTTTATGATCATTCGATTGAGATATGGGGTAGGATTATAGTTCTGATTTCTGAAATTTCCTAACGGTCATAAGTCAAAATTTATTTTAGACGCAATTTTGAGTTTCTAGAAACGTTAGGAAAGTTCAGAAATTGGAAATTTCGAAAGGTCGAAATGCAGACAGTTCAAAGATACGGAAGTTGAAAACTTAGAAAGTCCCATAGTCCGAAAATTTAAGGGAGTCCTATACATAGATACTGAAAATTTAGTAATTTTTTTTTCGATGTTGAAATTTTTTGGGGATTGCATGTAAGTGTTACTAGAAACAAAGGAAATTTCACTTCAAAACTGGAAATTAAATCAGAAATGCAGGAATTATTCAGCATTATACGTATGGGAAACCATTGAAGTTCAAAAAGTTCCTTACGTCGTAGTGATGTTCGCAGGATATTCATGCTCAATCGTAGAATTAGACTTCAGAACATTTATTTGAAGATATTCACGATGCGAATTTACGATTGGATCCCTAGTTCCTTGAAAATAAATGAAAATCCATATGTTTTTCAATTTTGTTGAAAATTTTTTTATGAGAAAATTGATTTTTGGCTGTTTTTTCAGGAACAACAGACTCAATCGTCAATTCGCTCCGTGAAGATTTTCATATGAGAGTTCTGAATACTATTCTTAAAAATTAATTTCCTGCGAATATCATTGCAACGCAAAGGGACTTTTTGAATTTCTTGGTTTTCTGAATGTAATCCTGGATAATTCCTGCATTTCTGATTCAATTTTTATTCTCCGAGTGGGATCTGCTTTGTTTCTGGTAATACTAACATGAAATACCAAAAATCATCAAAAAATTTCGATAATAAACAAATAAATTACAAAATTTCTAATATCTGTACAGGACCCCCTTAAAGATTCTGATTTTTGGTCTTTCGGTTCTTTAGCTTTCGGGATTTTGACCTCCGGTGATTTACGAGTTGGAGTCTTTCAAATAGGCTGTATAATAGACTTTCGGGGAAATTGTGTTTCGGAAAACTGTGATTTGGCATTATAAAAATTCGAAATTTTGACCCTTCACAGCTTTCAGAATTTGGAATTCCAATTCCGCCCTCAAGAAATATTCAGATTACATATTGCGATTACACAGCCACCGTTCACGAGTTCGAGACTAATTTGCAAATCTGAAGGCAGAACGAAAAGTTTGTTATCCAAAGAAGAAAAAGTATTTTCAATAGATTTAGAAAAGTATTTCAGAGTAGAAAAACATGTTTGACGATTTTTTTGTCGAATTCAATGTAATTTTAAAATCGTTTGATTCTTGACATTTTCGCTGCTCCTCCTCAACGGCGTGCAGATTTTAGCCAAAGGTATATAAATCTGGTTTCAGAATACTTGAAAATTTATTTCAACTTTCAGACGAAAGCTTCGATTGAGCTTCCACACTTTTCTTTGCAATTTTTATTCGCAAAGTTTTTCAACTTTTTGCGTAAAATATTAATTTTCAGGAAGTTTTTTTTATGGCTAGAAAGTCATTGATTCCAGCAGAAAGGATAAGAAGTACAACAGCTTTACTTCTTTCATCACGTATTCATGTAAATTTTTTCTGAATTTATAGATGAGTTTTTCGTCCGGCCAATTGCGAAGAAAAATGTTCACAAAAAAAAATAAATAAATAAATAAATAAAAAAAGAAATAAACGGAGAAAAATTTGTTCAATTCGCTTGTTTATGAATCGAACTTTTTTATTTCAATCAATACGAAAATGTTATAGTTTCTCATTCACGATAAACACGAAGCTTTAGTTTTGTCCAAAGCGTTGAGAAAAAAGGATTCCCTCGAAAATTTACATCAAACAGAAATAATCCGATGAAAGTTTTCACTCTTGACAGGTGTCATGAACTTCAATGATTACCAAATTATCACCAGTTTTTTGACACTCACTATTTTCACACCAAAAGTAAAATGGTGTTACGAATAAAATATCGAGAGCTGAATCAAAGCTAATTTGTTCGAGTTCAAAGAATCTGAAAATTATTTTTCTAGTCTGATCCCTGCACATCTGGAGCAGTAGAGAAAAAATTAATCATTGGAATGTGATTTCAAAAAAAAAAAAAATCGTAATAATATATTACACAGAGTTTTCCAAAGCCGCAAGTATTCTTTATTTCAAAAAACTTCTCCGATATCCTTTTCACGATAATTCCTAAACGCGGTATTGAGCTTTTCATTCTGCTTCGGATTCAGAAGAATAAGTTCTTAAGCTTATTACACAGACTGTGTGTATTGGACATGCTTAATGTCAACGTGAAATGAAATAATTATTAATACGTGGTGTTTGATCAATCATCAATATAGTTTTATTTATACTCTTAGTTAGTTATCCGAATTTATTTTCTATGATTTCTTATGATTTAAATATGTTTTTGTTACAGGGATCCCGCGAACAATTTCGGATAGGCGAGGAGGTTGGTTAATATTTGATTTGCATTAGGATTAGAGCGTAGTTTTCTCATCCAACAAAACCCTCTACTATATTTAATACATTACTTATGCTCATATTAATTCTTATTATTATTATTATTATTATTATTATTCGTTGTATAAGTTTATATATCTGTATTCTATAACACTAACCGTTTCCGAGTATGACGCAATTATTACTAACACCACCTTAATCACGCTTGACCCTATTATATTATATTACATTACGTTACATATTATATGTTAATATATTATATTGAGTTCTCTTTATTTCTTATCTATTTACATTATATACTAACCCCTAGACTATCGCATATAGCTGTTGTTACTATATATGACATCCCAATTGCTTAGATCTTCAAATATGAATAATTGATAAATTGAAAAAAAGATCAGATATTTTTCATTCGCTAAGTGTACCCAGTCTCTTTTTTTTTTTTTACTGGGAATTAAGAAATTTTGAATATTTGTTATCTTCTCATTTGTAGTAACGAGCCGGGGACACCCGGCATCTTTAATTTTATCCATATATATTATAGTTGATCGATGTTTAGTTGTGTGGAGTTATAAGTGTGTTTTGAAAAATGTTATTATCAACTTAATACGTCTTAATTCTCACGTGTTGACAAAACTTTACCAATCTGTTCCCTGTTCAATTCACATTTTTACATATTATCTCAAATCATCGAACACCCTCAAACATATTCCAATCTAAAATGAAAATGAATCCTCAGCGAAATCAGCTTTTGAAAAACAGTCTTAGCATAAATACTTGTTTTGAACATTTCAAGTTATACTAATTTTGAGAATGTTTAGAATTCTAAGATTACAATAATCATCACCCTCATTCGATTTCATTCAAAAGGAAAAAATAAAAAAAGCTTTGGTAATTACCCTCATGCGAAGTTAAAAAGAAAAAAAAAAAGAAAAGTAAAAGAACATTTATACCAAAGGATGGATGCAGTTTAGTTCTGTGAAAATCTGTATACATACATGTGAGTAATTATCCAAACCGCGACTCTAAAGAGAACGAGTAGCTTTTTCATCAAAACCTGAAATCACTTCAAAGTTTCGAGTTTCTGTCATTTTTGTTCAGGTTTCGTAGGTAGATTTTAACTCGAAAGCTCTTTCTGGTAAAACAAAAAAAAAAAAAAAAAAAAAATCCTTTGATTCGTTATTCAGGGTTTTCTACATAATCAGACGAAGCACTTTGAGTGTAGAAAATTTTGTCTCTGGTTTCCCCGTGCATATATAGGTGTATAGATGAAGGAATTATCTGTGTGCTTCGAGAAGTAGCTATAGTAACGAAAAGCGAAAAGCTCGGAAAGCTCGGAAAGCTTGGAAAGCTAAAGGATCGAGAGAGCGCAGTAGGGCAACGGACACGGGGGCTCTTTTGCCACACGAGTGGTACGTGAAATTTCGACTAAGGAATGCAGTTATAGAGGCAAGTGCCCTGATGCTTTACCAACTGGTACTAGGTGTATCGTATACCCAAGTCGTGCATTCTCTCGTGTCAGCTATTTTCTCATTTCCCTGACGCATCAGGTCCTGGGTTATCGTCGTCCATATCCTTCTACTTCCTCTTTCCTCCTCTTCACCGCAATTTAATAACAGGAAAACGTACAGGACCCACTCCCCCCCTCCCCGCCATTTTCTTCCTTGAGAATTTGTCTGCAATGTTTGGAAAAAGACGAGTTGCCATTATTCACATAATAACTGGAATCGTGTGGCTTTTCATTGGCCATTATCAACAAGAACGAAATGGGTCGACGGATTGCCTGTTGCATATTGGATATCATGAATTCACATCCATTTCTTGGATTTGGGGAAGGACCCTGTAGAAATTTTGGTGAAAAGTAGTTTTTCATTTTTCAAATGGCCAAAAAAATGTTCAATCATAAAACTGATACCAAGAATTTCAGATTTTGGTGCGATACGTTTTGATAAAAAAAAAGTGACTATTTTCTTGGGTCAAAGTTCATGCATAAGGACATTTTGCTGCCCTGCAAAGGAAAGATTCTACGAAATTTTCCTTATGCGTCAACTTTTAATGCAGAAAATTGTAACTTTTTTCAAAAAACGTATTTTAACATACTCTGAAATTCTTGGTATCCGTTTTTTGGGCTTTTTAAAGATGAAAAGCTACTTTTTCCGAAAATTCGGTAGGGTCCTTCCTCAAACAACGCTTTACACTGATCCCAAAGTAAAGACGTACACGTCTGGACGAACCGACGAGGATTAACCTTACAGACTATACCCTCCTCTACTAATTTTCCACCCTTCTCGTTATTGTATGTACATGCGTTATACGAAAATCTGTTGAATAGTTCGAGAGCTTTCATCAAACAAATACCCACATCAACACAAATATTTTTGAAATGAATGAATTCGTCTCAAAACATCGAAAAGCTCAAAGTTGAAATTTTTTTTGGATGAAAATATTTTCGTCAGTAATTGTTTCAAGTTATTCTAGATTTGTTCTATATACAATATTTCGCAATGAAAATTTTCTAATATGAATAATACGACTGAAAATTAAAAACAAAAACGGTTTTTTGAGTCAACCCTCCCCCCCCCCCCCCCCCGCCCCCCCACTTTTGAAAAAAATCATTATTTAATCTCGAATGTTCCGAGTTGTTCCAGTTGTTCTGAACATTGTTACGATTATTATCAGAACGCTTATCGGTATTCGTTTACCGATTCAACCTTTGTCAGACACATTTGAAAAATGTAAAATTTGTTTTTGTCAAGTTTTAGTCGGTTAAATTACAAATAAATTAAAAATAAAAGAGAGGGGGGTCGAATAATTCTCAACTGGAATCACAAAACTATATATTAAATACTGATTTGCGGTTATTTATGGGATATACAAATGAAACCCGGAGTCAAAAATCGAATAATCCAAACCTGTGCTGGTACTCGCGCCTGGCTAAAAAGCTTCTGTAAGATATATTTTCGATCGCGGGGTTTGTGATACAGATTTGTCTACGGAGAAACGTCTTAATCTGAATCGAGGTGCTTTCGGTTAAATCAATACTCGAAGGTAAATCAAGAAACTTGGGAAAAGAATAATATAACTCGTTAAATTTTAATCAGTCGAGGGTGGATTAAGACGTTTGTTAAAAAATCACTTATAGGGTACAGGAAATAAATTTAAGCTAAAATAAGCTAAGATTGAGGTTTGTATGTAACATATATAAATTGATGTGCAGATCGTGAAAACGGACAGGCCGCATACGTGGCACATCTGTGCTGCAACTTCTTCTTGCATATAAAGCCTATCCTTACTTCAATTTCACATTCAAACTCCCCTCCCCCCTCCCTCGATTCGTCGTAGAACTTTCCCGATGAAAACTGCATTACCAAGTTGGAAATGGCAGCTTCGTATAGGTTATACCCCGGACCAACTACCCCTAAACGTAGGGCTCTGTATTGGAAAATCCGTGTAGGTATAAGATACGTACCTACATCTCTTTGTGCAACGAGGATCGTTTCGTGTACCTATTCGTTGCTGGGTAATAGCCCACGTACCGGCGCAGTCCCGGGCCAGCGTTGGGCCGGTTCTGGCTCGGCTTCAGGGTGCCATGGTGCTGGTGCTGCAGACCGGAGGCCACGACGTGCTTCCAACAAATCATCTGGAAAGGAAACAAGCCCGGTCCTACGGTGCCCTGCAGCACCCCTGGACCCCCTGCGTCATGCCTTTTCCAACCCAGTTCCATATTCCCTACTCTTCCCTCCTAGTTCCTCCCTCGCCTCTTGCCCCTCTTTACGATTTGATTTATACACCGTCCTTGATTACAATTGATTTTAGCTGGGGATGGAAGTGGAAGTGGAAGTGGAAGTTGAGGTGGAGGTGGAGGCTCAGACCCATACTTACCCCTTTCGAGCTTGTGCTATAGTGTCGAATTAGAATCGAGTCGCGAATGGTAGGTAACATCTTGTCCAGTTTCTATTGGATAGAGTTTTTCATTTTGTGATTTTCTACTTACGTTATTAACCGATTTTGGAAATCGTTTGAGAAAGTGCGATGGTTAAGATTGGTTTGGAAAAGTCTGATGCTCATTTATGATCAGTTTGTAAAAAATTCGAATAGATTTTCAAACCCTTCTATATACATATGTATGTATGTACCTGCGATACGAAAGAAGGTTTTATATTTGTTCATCAGTTTGGAAAAGGTTGCAAATTGTATAAAATCGAGATTCTTGAAAGATTTTTGATCGATAGATATGCTTCTGTCACTTCTACCATCAACTTGCATAATTTTGATCATTGTCAAGATATTGCTGATTGTGAGTTCAAATACTTAAAATATTTGGGGCGGGATTAGAATTCGGAATTTCAAAAACTGTGAGTGGTAAAAATTTCGAATTTTCATACTACGAAATCAAAGTTTTTAGAAAGATTATTTCCCCAAACGCCTACGTAACCAATTCGATAAATTAGCTCCGAATTAAAGAACACTGTAGAAGATTCAAAATTCCGGAAGCTAAAGATTCGGAAAACCAAAAATCCGAATCTTGAAATTCACGTATCCAACGTCGTTTATTTGACAGCTTTGTTTCGAGCTTCCCCTGAATTTTTGAATTTTTTTACTTTCTGAGTTTCGAACTTTTGGATCTTTGAGCTGTCTGCATTTCGCAATTTTCGAATACGCAAGTTCTGAACTCTCACGCTTATAGAAACTCAGAATCGCGTCTAAAATAAATTTGTAATTTCCACCGTTCGGAACTTTTGAAATCCAGAATTGCCATCCCGCCCCAAACATTCGAAATTCTTAATATGCCAATGATGATAGCAAAAATCTAACTAGCTGTAACTAGGAGAAATAAACCTGCACCGATTGATGTATATGCAGACGATAAACATTCCTTTATTCGTTTCCAAAATATCCGAAAACTGATCACATCTATCCAAAATTGGCTTCAGATGATTTTCCAGACGTCCAAACGTGGATATATATATACATATATATATATATAGTAAAAGCTCGAATTTTCAATTCAGGATTGATCGCGATAAGTCTTTTCACTTTTCAATCCTAATGAATTTTGAAAACGATAACAATTTTTTTGGATTTTTCTGTTCTTTCAATCCGTACACCCGCCTATTTGACTAAAGCTGTCCGACCAAAGCTTAAAGCTAACATAACATAAACCGTGATAAA